>BTSY01000001.1:5454062-5464916 GCA_036245785.1 Pristionchus fissidentatus | reverse complement strand
GAGGCACAGTGGGAAAGGTGATGGAAGCAGACAAAACATGGGCTAGATGAGCGAGAAATGTCAGTGGTTCAAAGGAATGCCATAAATGTATCGTTGTCGTGTTCTAATCGCATTTTTTAAAAGTAATAAGTTGCATATTTGAGCCGGGCGTCACGCATATCATGAAAACATGGACTAGTGGTCAGGAGGGGATATGCTTATACTTTACTACCAACGCATTCGTGGGCAGGGATCAAGTAATAAGGATCGGTATACCGTATACCTATAGGTTGGTCTTTGGCTCGGGCGAGCTTTTTCGGTGGTTGATTGTGGCAGTTGCAATCTGATTTTGGACGGTTCAAAGGAAGGTCGAGTACACATAGTAGTTTTGCATCCTAAGTAGTGTTTTGGGTAATGCTCAAATCTCCTTTCTAATATAAAAATATTGGGTTAAAATAATGTTAGTTCAGTATCCTTGACGTTAGTGAGTAACCCTAAATCCGCCTTCCTTTCCCTAGTCAAAACGCGCCGGGTAGGCATGCGATCTGCACTCTAAAAAGTGGCTCAAAAAGTGTGGGGAAAGGGCGTGGAGAGGTCTAAACAGTTAAAGAGAGAGAGAGAGAGAGAGAGAGAGAGAGAGAGAGAGATGGGGGAAACGTGGCAAAACGCCGTAACGTAAACTTGGGCGTCTGGCAACATGGATTAGCACTCTTGAGTGTGAAACATGACGCCCCCCGGGTGGGATTATCCAGTTTCAAGGGAATTATGGTTGATTTGGGTCATTGCGAGATCAGACAATGGAATGCCAGTTTTTATTAAATCGCACACCGCAATAAGAGAGATATTGGGATAGCTTCATTCTCAGAGCAAGAATATTGCAACTTTAAAATACTACGTTTCACTTTGAGACTACCTGTGGTGTGCTTACTGTCTGATTCTCTCGCTTTCGCGTGCACTCTCGTCCTCGTTTCTGCTGTTTATCAGCGGAAAGTTTTAATATTTCGGACGAGTGTTTGCGAATTTGTAATAGGCGGTTGAGCCAATATGCTTCACGCTCATTATAATCGTGATCGGTTGCCAAAGTGATCATTAGCTTTGAAAATGTCAAATTAAAAAAAAAACAAAAACAAATTCCAAGGCATTCCGAGTAATTTCAAACTTACACGGAATACCTTGGAATTTGGGTAAGAAAGGGAACGAACTTTGATGAGCTCTCAAGAAGAGATTGGGCTAGCTTCGAATCCTGGTCATTTCTCTCTCTCTCTCTCGCATATGATAATTTCCCGGGGGAAAGAAGACAGTAAATGACGCACTTAGAGAGAGGGGCGATAACCAGACAAGAAGGGTCAGTAATAGATTAGACAGAGCAGTTAGTGAGAGAGAGAGACCAGACGGAAAAGGGCGGAGTCGGGATTCCTGGCTCTGGATCTTTACTTTACCATAATGAATTTGATGTATTTTAGCAATTTGCGATCCCCATTCAAATCACTCTACAGTTTAGGGAGGCCGTGGCGAAATCTTGCCTAGCAGCGTCTCCTTTTCTGGAAGTACGTAATAAAATGCGTTCAAACCCGCCCATTCTCACGATCCTTCATAGCAAAACCGTGTCCAGCAAAAAGTGGGGCACAGTGAAAAACCCACAACCCGTCAATTGCCCTATACACATTCTCACCCTCAGCCCTCAATAGTCGTTGTTCACCGATTGACCATTGGGAGGTTGGTCGTTTTCACATTACTTCGCACCCCTTATCCTACGAAATTCTCTCTCTCTCTCCTCGAATTACACGCTATTTCGCACTCCACGCCTGCTCAGATATGTGTATACAGTAGCCGAGGGTAATGGACCGAGCAGAGATTTGATCCAGTGACAAAAAATCGTGAAGGAAACTAACAAAGACCACATAAATCTGAATATATCCAGAAAGGAGCTAGAATCGCGCTCTTTTTGTTGTTCGACGGGCCATGTTTGGCGACACTATCGTATTGAACAATGGTAGTGCAAAAAGTTCGGCATTTTGAAGGCGGCAATTCTCTTTGCGATTATGATCTAACGGAAATGTCGAATATCTCTCGTTCCCCCCTTTTGGGAAGGTATAGTGGTCAGTCATCATTAGAACCTACTATTTTTGCTAAATAATTTTAAAGTCAAAATTCGCATTTTGCAGTCAAAAAAGAAAGATTCGCGCAGAATTTAACAGGATCGCGCGCGAAAACAGGACAAACTGCCATTTTCAGGTGTGAATGCGAACAAAAAAGTAGTGGGGAGGAGAAAAAAAGGAGGAAAAAAAGGGGTGATAGTAGCCACTTTAGTGTGTCTTCCCTCTCTTTTCCTCCCTGTTCCTTAGCCTTTCACCACCTTTTCTTTCTTCTTCGGAAGTCCAAATGAGTCAGTTTGGATGAGAGCGTGGAGACACAACCTCCAGTAAAGGGTCAGGAGTGAGAGAGCGTGTGAAATGAGAGGGACTCTCTCACTTTTGCACACTATCTAACCCTGACCCCGTTCTGGAGGATTAAAAGAGCAACGGAATGATGTGTGAACGGTGTGAGTACTGAGAAAAGTTTGTTTTTTTTAAAATTTGTTAAAGTACTTCGGAATAAGAAAACGGGATTAAGCGATCATTAATCGAGACAAATAAGACTTACGGGTGAAACATACCCCACACAAGGATGGAAAGAGACTCTCAGTGCTCATGGAATCTCTCTCTATCTCTCTCTTATGGAAAAGTGTGAGAGTGTTGCTAAAAGAGAGAGAGAGAGAGGGAGAGAGAGAAGTGTTAGAGAGGTCAAACATGATTAGCACGGGAGAGCGAGATCCAAGGAGTGAGTGAACACTCCTCTCCCTCGGAAATTCGCCCTCAGGGCAGAAAAAGTGCGCGCATTCACATGGAGGGTGGCCGGCATTTCCAGATCTACAATTGCCGATTCGGAAACCAAATCATTAGCCAAATCAGTAAAAACTGTCAAATCCTGAAGCCGGCTGCTTAACATTTTCGAAGATGTGACCCACATCATTCCACACGCCGGTCAACCTCCCAGAAAGGCCTTTGGAGTGAGAGAGCGTGTGAAATCGAGAGGGACTCTCTCACTTTTGCACAGTCTCTCGCGCTAAGCCTGGTCTGTAGGTTTGGAATCATGTGGACCGCATGGACTGAGCAAAAATGGTGCTCATATCGGGGGTGAATAGAGGAAGAATAGCTACTTGTTGGCAGGGGGAATATTGTGAGGCGTCATGCAAAGAATGAAGAAGGGGAGGCGGAGCTGCTGCTGAATTGCTGCTCTATTCGATAAAACGCTGATCATAAAAACGCAGGGGGTGGAACACAAATCTCTCTCTCTCTCTCTCTCTCGCTCTCTCTCTCTCTCTCTCTTCACACTTTCCCTACTAGAAATCAGCGCTCAATCAGGCGTTGCGGCGAAATGACTTAGACATACTTAGTAGGTAACTAACTAAGTAAGTAAGTAAAGCAATGCAAGAACACACAAATCTCCTCCAGAAATCAGTGAAACTACTGGAGTTTTGCTTTGTAAAATGGGGTCCCCTCTCATTTCTCCTGATAATCGCGACGTTTTGACAACGGAAGATGGATGAGCGTCGATTTGCGACTGCACTCTCTCCATTTCGCCTTGTCTCTCGCTTTCTCTGACCGGTTAGAGAGCGTGTTAAATTGAGAGAGCCGAGAGATAAAAATTCGCGTAGTTAGTCGAAATTCGTGTGGTGGTCAGGTGTTTCTGCAAGAATCGGTGGAAAAGCGCCTCGCTTGAAAGTGTGATAATTCGCGGGTGCCCTGAGGCGGCGCTATCAGGCTGAAGGACTACTGATTGATTACGCTGCGGGGGTGGAAATACCCGGAAATCGCCTAAACTCTGCTAAAACTATCGATTTGCATGCCAAAAATAGGCTAAAACAGGTGCAAAATGGCCTTTTTATAGGGGAAAATTGAAGAACACCTGCCAGTGTGAAGCAACGTTGCGCGCGCCACACTTTTCGCCCTTCTCACAAAGCCGTAAAGCCGTAAAATAGCGTAGCGAGAGGCGAGCTTATTTTATTGCCAAATTGTTACAAGGACATTAACAGATGGGCTATTTGGCACCAACGTGTAACGAGCTGATTGTGGAGGGGGGGGGGATAGTAACATGATCTTGAGCTCTGGGGATCGCTTGGGGATCCTCAGATCTTAGGAACTGAGGATCGGGGAGGGTGCGCCCCAGATCTTCAGATCCCAAGATCCTAAGCATCTGTCACAACACACTTGTGGACAGAGTAGTATGAGTACTCGTGCTCTCTTCATTATGCACGATCTCTAGGCGGTTAGAGAAAGTGAGAGAGCGTGGAGAAAGGAGAGGAGCAGAGTAATTAAACACTAGTACTTATCCCGCTAATTTAGAGCACAAGTAGTAAGGAGATAGGCGTGAGGCAGATGAAGTGGGTTGGGGTAAATCAGATCCGTGCACATAATTCCAAAGCGCAAAACAGAAAAGGGGTCAGGGCGAGAGACTGTGCAAAAGTGAGAGGGACTCTCTCGGTTTTACACACTCTCTCATTCCAAACCCTAAAACATGATAAACAGGTAAAGCTACTGTCGAAATCAAAAGAATCTTTACTTTACTTTGCATCGGTAAAGTTCTGCAATTTGTCGAAATTTTACTGAAAATTATGAAAAAAGTAGATCAAAATGTCTGGTTTTCGAAGGGGGAAAACGAGGGTAGGATAAGTATCTCGCTGGCTTGCAGTTAAAGAGTGTATGTATGTGTGTGTGGATTGACAACAGCTGTTTCCTCGTGTCGTCTTCGAGAGAGAGAGAGAGAGAGAGAGAGAGAGAGAGGGAGGGAGAGAGAGAGAGAGAGAGAGAGAGAGAGAGACGAGGGAGGATAAAGAGGAGGAATGTACTCTGGGAGGAGGGTAGGGGATAATGAGAAAGCAAGAAAATGCATCTAAAAGTTGGTGAAAAGTAGTGCAGGCTGGGGAAAGTACTAGAGGTTTCCATGCTTTTCGACTGCCACTCTTGTTGAGATAGCTTAATGAAACGGCACTTTGAAAACAAACTTTACTGGCAATTAAGAATAGACTTTTATATATGCTATGAGGATTATATTCCTAGCTCCTGACCCCTTTCTGGGGGTTTAGAAAGGAGAGAAATGAGGAAATTTAAGCCTGCGTTCAAGGAAGAGTTGCAGAAACAACTCTTATGCCAAGGGGAAGTCAGCGGCACTCAAAGTGTGAAGGAGGTGCATGTCTAAGACGAGCCACATGATTCCAAACCTACAGAACAGGGTTAGAGCGAGAGAGCGTGCGAAAGTGAGAGAGTCCCTCTCGATTTCACACGCTCTCTCACTCCAAAGCCCTTTCTGTAAGGTTGACCGGCCTGTGGAATGATGTGGAGCACTTGTTTCCATCTAGACAGCTTAGACAAGTGAAATTTAGCTAAGAAATCTCGCAATTCAGCACGCCTGCGCTGTAGTGTTGTTATTTGGAATAATTCTATAATATTTTTTATAATTCTATTCCTTTGTTATTCTCGATTTTTTTGTTATAACAATATGTGGGAGAAGCCTTGTAAATTTCCCATAATATCATGCCTGGAACCGGGTTTTAGAAATGATCACCGCTTGGTACCACTCTGATGCGCCTGAGACAACAAACTCCAATCTGCGCTGAATCGGTCATCTGCCCCACCCAAACAATGCGCGAACACCAACTAATTAATCATCGAGAGAGAGAGAGAGAGAGAAGTGATTAATCTAAGAGGGAGAAGTATGGTCAGAACGGGAACAATTGACGGTCATTCATCATCATAACGCATTGTTCGCACTACAGAAGCATTGAATGGGGAGGATGGGAGATGAGATATGTCATCTGATAGCACAATATTGCTCCTAGCTGGAAATGTACAGGGATCCAGGACTGTTCTTAATTTCAAGCCTGAGTTAGTCTTTCATAAAGCTACAAACCACAGAAGTAATGAATGAAGGGGGGGGGGGGTTGATTGGACATCTGATACCGCAATTAAATCTTGGTATTGGAAATGTTGGATCTGATTCGCATACCTGAGCCATGGATTTTTCCTCTAATTATTGCAAGCAATTGTAAGTTAAATGTAACGTTATGTAAATTCATCATCATGCACACAAATACAAGAATTATATCAAATTATGTAAATATGGGAGCTGGGTGAGAAAAGGGCGATAATTCAGTGTAAAGTTCGTCTACACAGTGAGTGAGAGAACATCTCCTAGTGGTAGAATGGGCATCTAATGGGATAAAGAGTGGATAGAGAAGAGGGCAAAAGACTCGAGCCCATTTGGCTCATTATTATTTTGATGAGGAGGAGACTTGTGGCGAAGGGTCAAAGAGGGAGAGGAGGGAGAGTGGGACCACCCGGTGCCAGAACTTGGTTTTCTCTCTCTCTCTCCTTTCTCTAAATGCCCTAAGGGACCCGTAATTCTAAATCCGAATCCAGCGGTTTCGCAGCCGGTAAATAGGCGGGATTCAGGATCATCTGTCAGGGAAGCAGGAACAATAGAATAAGTGGCCTGGCAGCATATGGGATACGATTCTTCCAGAGATTTCTCTGCCCCGGGGCTAATAGACAGTGAAGGTGCCCATTAGAACACATTTATGGTGGAACAATTGTGATAACTATTGGCTACTCAAAAATGGCATTGTTCGATATCAGGACACAAAGTATGCCTTCTCGCGAAAATAGCTTTGCACACCTACGGTAGCTGTCGGTTCTGCAGTAACTAGGGTATTTTTCAAGGATGGATTACGGTATGTTTTCTGTTCGGGACTAAACAGGGAAATTACCAGATAAGCCAGCCAAAGTCTCATTGCGAAATAGAAGTGGGAAAAATCACGCTACAGCACGCAAAGTTGTACTACTAATGAGGATGCGGCGAGGGAAGCAATGAAGTTCACGCTTCTCTAAGTCTCTCTCTCTCTCTCTCTCTCTCTCTCTCTCTCTCTCTCTTTTCCTTGTTTCTCTCTCTCTTCCCCAACTCTCTGAGGCTCTCAATTGGGCTAATCACAGTAGTAGTAGTGGCTTTTCGTGGTGGCCGGAGATTTTCACGCTTCTCTGACCCTTGACGGTTGAGTTCCACTCGATACAGAGCATTGGGAGGGGGTGGGAGGAACTTTCTCGGGTGGTTATGAAACACGAATCTGGCTGGCTGCTATGTGGAAGTCCATCAACTATGTCCGATAAGAGGTCAGATAGATTGTTATATCAAAGACTGGAATCGAGGGAAGATTGCCTTACGATACATCTCAACTAAGATAAAAGAGAAGCGAAACTTACTTTGTAGCGAGACACGCGCGCTAACAAACACACGCGTGTAGACAAGTATGAATAATGAAGTGAAACGGAGAGAGAGAGAGAAGCGGGAAGTTAATTTAGCAGCGCCGATAGGGACTCAAAAACACTACGAGAGAGAATTGGATAGTGGGGGGATAAGCGAAATGACAATCCTCCAGAATGGGGTCGGGAACAAAATAGCGTGTAAAATAGAGAAGAGCTCCATCACTTTTGCATCCTCTCACGCTCTTGACGCGCTTCTGCAAGTTTGGAATCATGAGCTATCTTTTTTATCCTAGAATTAGTTCGAGTGGAAAATCAGTAATAACATATCACGCACGTCAAGGATCGCATCAAATCGGGGGAAGGGGATTGGCACAACTTCTAGCTCTCTATTTCCCCCAGTTTTCGGTAGTTATTAGATGCTCTGCAACAACAAGATACAAGGCAGCACCGTAAATGACAAGTTATGCTGCGCAAAAATTTTCATGGGTGGAATTTTACTCTCTGAGGGTGGAAAACTCGTGTAACCCAGCTCAAACTGAACGAAATCTCTCCAATAAAAAAAGGAAAATGCTAATGAAGTTGTAGCTTTACAAGGAAAAAAGTTATGAAAAGGTACATGAAACTGATGTGCACCTTGCACCCCATGAAATTTGCGCAGCATAACATCCCTATAACGCAGTAAACCGAACAAGTGTGTCGCAATGGAAATGGATCGGAGGCTTCGCGAATGCGTAAATGAGTCTAGTCATCGTCCCCTCCTCTACAAGACACACACGTATTTCACCACCCTGAGGACTGAATCAGATCTCGGCTTCCCACTCGAAAACACGCCAGAAATACCCCGAGGAGAGGTCATTTCACGGCCACTCTCTCTCTCTCTCTCTCTCTTCCTACTACTACTTGAGGAAGTGATACATAGTAAATGGCAAGGGGAAGTAGTGACCGACGACGGTGATTTATGTGCAGGGAGAAGCGACGCGACGGAAAAGCGCAGATATCGGAAAGAGTCTGCAAGCAAAAGTAAAGAGAGAGAGAGAGAGAGAGAGAGAGAGAGTGCAAGCAAAAGTAATCCTGAAACGGCTAAAAAATCTTTTCGGACGTAGATTGTAGTAATTTAGGTCCTTCATAGAATGAAAAATGTCGTGAAGGCACAATCTCCAAATATGCTTCAGCATTATTATTTCACTAACTTGTAATGTCAGAACGCGATATTGCTGAAGCAGTCGAGCTCCACAAAAATGAATACACTTAATTCGAGAACTGGTTTCGGCCCATTAGTCAGGAGTAATTGAATCCTCGGTGTAAATTTACGAGGGCCCCGGGGCACGCGCGGTTAAGTTGATATGTTGATAAGCAAGTGGGCACGCGTCCAAATTCAAGTAAGCAATCGAACCAGGGAAGGGGGCATTGATACTGGACTGCATTCCTGTGATGATCTTGATGATACCCGCGGGCGGAGGTGTCACTTTACGACTTTAGGGTTATACCTAATTGATAAGACTAAGTGATAAGGGCAAGGGCAGTTCCTAGCAAGTGAGAGGTACAGGCTAGTGGAACAGTCACTCGGTCCAATTTTGGAATTTTAGCCACGTAAGCTGGTATACAGCGTGCGTGCGAAAACGAGAGAATATACTCAATATTGAGTATATCATATACTCGGTGTCTCATCTTAGTATAGAATATACTCAATAGTAAGTATATTCATTCGGGTGTAGAAGAAGCTGTGTTTACTTTCTAAAAAAAAGGAATCATCCTGAATTTTGTATACCCTTCTGCTAGCGATATAGAAAGGGCGAAGAAGGAACTAGCCAATTTGCTTGCACTGATTCACAGATGACACACATAAATGACATGCAAAAAGCAGTGACACCGAAATTCCGCAATGTCGCTTACGTAGAGCGACTAGAAAGTAGAGTTTGAAATTCGGGTAAATAATTGAATTAGATCTCTTCATTTCACACACTCTCTCACAAATCGACCGGTGACAGAGTGTGTGAAATGAAAAGTGCTAATTCAATTATTTACCCGAATTTCAAACTCTACTAGAGAGCATGGCAAATGAGGAGGGTGCGCGAGCCAATTTGTAAAAGTGATGAAGAAATAACTAGACGCTATTTAACACTAACTGCAGTATACCTAACTTCTAAAGTAACGAAAATAGCCTGCTACTTTTGTAGAATTTGTTGGGTGAAAGACATGAAGAAATAACTTCATTAGCGGGGAGCGGGCGTCTAATTACAGGGAGCGTTCTTGCGCCTAAAATCATAGCAGTAGTGACAGATTGCGAGTTCACTAGGGCGTATCGAGCAAACCTGGACGGTCGGTGGCTAAAAAAACCAGGGGGCGACAAAGGAATGATTAATTGAGAGGGGTAGGAGAGAGAGAGAGAGAGAGAGAGAGGCGCCGTATGGTGGTGGTTGGCAGGACTGCTGGAGTTCTAAGGAGCCGCCTTCCGAGCTTTGAACCCTTCCAGCTTATTGGGGGAGTTCTTAGGGTAACACGGTGCCCTGGCCACTCGGTGCTAACTGAGGTCGACAGGTAGGCTATAGTAAAAATGGCGTGTGGTCGTCTGACCACGAGTACATTTATAACGGAATGCCCTAAGAAGTGCTTAAAAAATTAATTAAAAAGGTAAATGTATCTCCTTATCTAGCCACCAAATCCTGAGTCTCGGGCGAAAATAATCGATAACTGGGAAGCAAACATTGGGGAAGCCGGTAGTGGAATCTGACCTGGCCTCTTTCCCATTCCTTCTTCTTGTGGTGTACGATTGATAAATTATGCGCGGGGCGATAGATACTACACCTTGTTTGTTGATGGAATGGGATAGCTTGTGAACAGAGACTAATGAGAAGAAAAACTAACAAGGAGAGGGAGATGGATAGGATTAGATGATTTTATATCTCGGGAAAACCATTTAATTGAGCATGTTTAGTATAAAGTAGATTCATTTTTTCTGCGTCTTGTTTGTTTATGCAATGAGAGAGCTTGTGAACAGAGGAAAAAGGAGGCTAATGAGAAGGAGGTCATTAGAATAGGACCAAAGGGTATCGTTGAAGGCGTTTTTTGTCCAAAAATAATATTTAGTAAGACTATTTTCGACTAGGTCGTATTGCTTTAGTGCCACGAGTTTTCTTACAATTATCGTTCATCGAGCGTGCCACCAAAAATGTAGGGTAAAAAGGAACGTGACAGGGTCTGAGAAAACATGTCCAATGTTCATCACGTAAATAAAAACAACATCTCACAGCCCAGTAGAAGCCTACAAGTATGGGGATAGAGAGTATGTTCAAAAGTGAGAAATATGCGAAAGTCGCGAAATTATTAACCGTGCAAAATGCAATGACAGAGAAACTGTTGTGGACATTAGGAGTAACGAAATATCCTTTCTGAAAGAGAAAGAAAAGAAAAAAGTGGCGCCATGAAGGAAGTCTCATCATTTCGGCATCGCCGCCCAAAATCCGCCCGCTCAAAGGCGAAATGGCTCGTGAAAGCGCACAATAATTGCTGAGAGACAGACTGGCAAAGAAGAACGCTTTTAGGACAGAAAAGAGAGAGAGAGAGAGAGAGAGAGAGA